>CM076575.1:558550744-558595860 GCA_034641835.2 Pinus albicaulis | reverse complement strand
CACCATCAGTCCAGCTGTGGCTTTCGGAGGCAACTGAAGATGCTATGAGCAGCTTAATATATCTAAATTTGCAGAAAAGAAACTAATACTAAAATACACATTTCATAATGCAGTCCCTCACCATCAGTCCAGCTGTGGCTTTCGGAGGCAACTGAAGACGCTATGAGTAGCTTAATATATCTAAATTTGCAGAAAAGAAACTAATACTAAACTACACATTTCATAATGCAGTCCCTCACCATCAGTCCAGCTGTGGCTTTCGGAGGCAACTGAAGATGCTATGAGCAGCTTAATATATCTAAATTTGTAGAAAAGAAACTAATACTAAACTACACATTTCATAATACAATCCCTCACCGTCAGTCCAGCTGTGGCTTTCAGAGGCAACTGAAGATGCTATGAGCAGCTTAATATATCTAAATTTGCAGAAAAGAAACTAATACTAAACTACACATTTCATAATACAATCCCTCACCATCAGTCCAGCTGTGGCTTTCGGAGGCAACTGAAGATGCTATGAGCAGCTTAATATATCTAAATTTGCGGAAAAGAAACTAATACTAAACTACACATTTCATAATACAATCCCTCACCATCAGTCCAGCTGTGGCTTTCGGAGGCAACTGAAGATGTTATGAGCAGCTTAATATATCTAAATTTAACTACTGAAACAAATAAGCAAAACTGAAATGAACAAAGCAATACTGAAATTAAACAGAAACTATGAAAAGCAAATTAGCTGCAGAACAATGTTAGTTCCATGTCATTAGTCAAAAAGCTATGAAAATGCCCGGGCTGCCTATCTATAACCTGAAACGAGAACACTGATCAGTGATTAATCAACATAAAACATGAAAGACAGAAGTGAAATGGAAATTATGGAAGTTTATAAACAGAAATGAAGCAAATGCAATGTATAAACATATGAATGGATTATGGCACAATGAGCTTTAAAGAAACAAAATGATAACTATACACTAATGCACAAAACCTTAGCTGAGCAGGGGCCCTCTACACCAGCCTTGGCAACGATCTTCAAATACGAATTTTGATTAAAAACAGAGTCTTCTTATATTAAAAAGCAGTCATTACAGAAAGGTGATGTTACGGCACAAGTGCAGCGTAATCACACTACAGAGCAGACTAATAAAAGATAACAGAGACTAACATCGACTAACTCTATATGCGTATGCAAACACATTATATATAACAAAAGAAATATAACTGTCTCCTAAAGTTCATGCTGGTAGAGAACACGTAGACTATTACGTCCACGGATCTAGGATCATGGCCGTGTTGGAAAGTAAATCTACGAGAAGTGGATCCTTGAATTCGACTAAGGAGCCATGTACAGATGTCGACTTATCCTCTGCAACTTAGAAACGGCCGTATGAACCTTCATGTGACACGAAACAGAGTCCTGCCAACATGAGACTCTATGGTTGACTTCCATATGGACGCCTTTGACCGCGGCTTCTTTAGATGAGTTCGCTCGAACCAATAGGACACGAACCATGTCCACGTCATTCCTGACCTGCCCATGTGGCTCGTTTTCCTTGTAGACACCTGTAGCATAGAGTTTCACAAAATAGCTGCGGAAAGTTGCAGCAGCTGCGGAAAGTGGCAAGATTCCACAGCTGAATGAACAAAATCTAGATCAAATAGCAAACACAAAAATATAATTAAAAACCATGTTAGATGCTCTTTTGCACATGATATTGACAATTTGGGAGGTTTAGGTGAGTGAAAAAGGTATAGAAAAGTGTATGGAAAAGATGCAGATTTGAGACTCAACACATGGAACTCTCAATTTCTGTCCACTTATGTTGAGCTTCAATGTGGAACGGCCTCTTATGCTTCAAGTTCTCTTCTAGTCTTTCCAGAGTCACCTCAGGTTCTTTAACTGCAGGACCATGCCTCTCATTCTCGATAGAGGGAGTTGAAGGTTCAGCGAAAGAACGCAATCCCTCGTGTGGTTTCTGTCTTCAACATTTTTTACGTGGTGCGCACATGTTGTAGTATGTTTCCACAACTATATTTAATGAATAACTCTCGAATCATCGTTTTACATATTCTCTCGTTCCATCTAGTGGTGTGTCAAATGCACAACTATCTCTTTGATTCTAGCCACCATCATAATTTATATGATATATTGTGTTTCTTTAAAGCATTAGTTTATCCATTGAAATCATGTCTTCAATATAGGATACCAAGCTTCAAAGAACATGAAGTCTGTGCGGAAGAAATAAATTTCTTTCTTCATGAGACATATAAGTGATGTCCCTTCTTTGAATTTAACTAAACCCCACCAATATGCAAATGAAAGAGAATGTCTGCGTTGTATAATTGTGAAAATTGTCCATTTACCTTTCAAAGAGACCCAATACTTTCACATTTAGGAGTGGTCTTTCAGTGGAATACTTCCCTGACAATAACTCTTCAACGAAGTCGAATTTCACCAAACGATTTCTGGGTTATAGGAAACACGGTGTTCTGAACACAACCCATGTCTCAGAATTTAGAGACTCTGCTCCATTTGGTTGCAAATTTGATATTTTCACCTACAACAATTCAACTACTCAGCTGCTGCTTTTATTCATTTGGTGAATTTTCACTCGAATGCATTCCTGCAACCAAGAAGAAATTTATTATTAAAATCACTCATATAATTAACCAAAAACAAGAATGATAGCTATTATTTCTAAATTCCTTTAATTAACAACATATTGGATTAATAACGATTAAAACACCAGGTGCAAGTATGTATTTCATTGATAAAAAATCGTAAACATTTGGACAAAAGTGCGGCTCAACAATAAGCAGGCTTTCAATTGGGCTAGTCATCTCAAACATAGGATCTTCAAGATGATTGTGTGATATGGAAAGGTATAAGGGGAGGAGTTAATACGGATTTAGAGCACAGATTTACAGACCAGCTGGTCGTACAAGGATCCTAGTGGATAGGGCTAACTCTGATCCCCAGTGTTCCCAAATCTTCCAACTAAATCTATAACAAGAAACATCTAAGAACTGAATTCATTTAATTCATACATCAGAGAGCAGGCAATAACATCCACTAAACTGGTTAAACCAACTGAAATCATTTCTTAGATAATACATTCAGGAGAGAAACATCAAAGGCAAGGAGAGCAGAAACATAGGGTACCTAACAAGGTTAAATCCTATGCCAATATTCTGATGCAAGCCAGTAGAAACGAAATGAAATGAATGTAAACACAAAGATAGGAAAAAATCACCACTACTTCAGATCAAGATCCAAAGAAATATGCTTGTCATATTAAATAGCAATACCAATCAAGTACAACATTGCCAATAGTTGAATACTCAGTCTGAAAACATCTCCTTCAACCTATCTTACAACTTTACACAGAGACTGTGTCTCAAAAGAAACTACTAGCAGTTCTCTGATAATTGATCAACAACCCTTACAATGAGTTTCTTCATGAATTTATAGCTCCAGAGGAGTAGAGGAGGTAGGTGAAGAACTAAATGCAGTATTAAACTTCTGAAAAGAAAGAGGGCCGAAGTCCATTCTGTTTAAATTCTGGACATTCAATTCCTGGTGTTCTTTGGGTGAACGAATGATCTTCTTCAGTCTTCAGACTACTCTGATATAACTCTGATGTACTCTGATTGTAGTACTGTGTGGTGCTATTGGTGAATAAACAAAGATAAATGAATGATAAAAAAGTCTACCATACTAATGAAATAAATGCTCTAATAGTACTGGGGTTGTTTCAGGGTAGAAAATCTCTCCAGAACATGGCATAGATTGAACACTGCATGGGCGTTCTGTCCTTTATGGAGAAAAAACATTCTTCTGCTGTAGAAACCCCTGATATGCATTGATTTTTGCGTGTTGTACCTTCTGCGTGATCCCTGGGTCTTCAATGATCTGGTGCTTTGCCATCTAAAACTCAGAACATAAGGCTTAAATCTCTTCATTTGCGTGCCTTAAGCTCTCTGCTACTCCATTTGTACCTCTGACTGTGAAACCTGTGTGTTAATGGTGCCGGAGAGGTTTCTAGAGTTTGAAACCTTGATCTTTTAATGTACGTCCTATTCGGGCTCCTTCCCGATCTTTCTTTGTGATCTCGACCTCTGATACATGGTCCTTTCTGCATTTCTTGCTACCGCAACCAAAACTGTGTAATCATGGTGGCTCTCGCCACTTGATAACCCTGCGAAACACGAAACCTGTTGAGAAACTAATGCATGGAGATGGTGGATGCAATGGGGGGGGGGGGGGGGGGATGAGGATGACTGTGTAGACGTATGAGATGGCATAACGGCGCGGGACTACAGTGGACAAAGAAATATATCAGCGGAACAGACTCAGGTGGACGTGGGCAGAGTGCAGTAGGAATTTAAATAAAACCTACGAAAAATTGACTTTTGAATGAATATACATGATGGAGGTGAATATATGATGGGACACGTGGAAAGGGTGACATGGTGGGACCGAGTCAACGGCGGGCGTGTGATTGAATCTAGACCATCCGATCTCGGCGGAGATCAACGGTGGAAAGCACATCAGAGGGCGACAGACGTGTGGGCCAGGGGTACGACAGCTAAGGGTTAAACTGTGTGTAGCTTCGTGGAGGGACAACCGTCGAATGGGCGATTGCGGATCGAACGGCGGATATGCATATCGCTACGCATCTTGTGTCGAACGTTAACGTGCGATGAGATAGCAATTTTGAAACCGTACCGATGACACGCGTCGACTGCTGAGTGGAATCACTGGCTGATCGGGAAATACCACCCTCTGCCCAAAGGCGGTGCGATAAAAACCGGCTAGTTTCTTAACATTGAAAGCCACGGGCACGAGGACTGTTGATTGGTGTGTTAATCGGACGGTCGAGATTGGATCAGTGAGGGACAAAGGAAACAGCGGGAGGGGAGCGGAATGAATCTGGACCGTTAGATCTGGAGGAATGGACATCTCAAATTGGATCGGGGGGTCACAATCGCAAGGCGCAGAAAGGGGGGTGCGAATGGGAAGTGCGATTTGCGATCGGAGCGGGGGTGCGATGAGTGCTCAACCATTAGATCGGAATAGCAGATCAATGGTGCATATCGCGCCTTGGGTCTTATAGAACCAAACCGATCGCATCGGAGTTTTCTGTTGTAACAAAGGGAATGCGCCCACCCGACAGTGCGATTGCGATGGGAGCTCAAGACTTAAGCGCTTGGTCTTAGCGCTAAGGGCATATGGGGAAGTGGTTAAGGGGGCTAAGCCGAAAGGGGCTGGGCCTTAATGTAAGTCAGAAAGTGGGTTTTTTGGCCCATTTTAATGTGTTTGAAGCCAAAGAAGGGTAATGATAGGGAGATAAAATGGGAAAATGGTCAAACAAAGGGGACTTATAGGATTTAAAGGGAATTTCGGGTATGATTTAGAGGGTAAAGGGGAGCCTCGAGGGAGGAAATGGAAAGGGGTAAAATAAGGATTTCTGCAAAGGTACAAGGGGTAAAAATAGGTCCCTTGGGGCACAACTTTTTCAAATTAGAGAGGCCTTGCAATGAGGATCAGTAGAGGGGATTTATCAATGGAAAAAGGCACAGGAGACTTCAAGGATGATGTGTCTCCAAGGGAGATGCATTCATTGAAGGCTCAGAAACAATTTCGCCCCCTACTTTGCTTGTCAAAAATTTACAGGGGGCTAATAGTGGCTCCACATGGGGATGGATTCTTCTTGAAGGAGTCAAGAATTCAGAGGATAAATATTTGGTGTAGGCTAGATGCCTGCTGCTTTGAGCCACCTTCCTTCTTTGATTTTCAGCTGCCACAAATATGATAGATCAGCAGAAACATTCTCAACAATCTACCTACCCAGACTACAATCCTAGCATTTTCTTTTAGGGTGCATTTGGACTAGCAGCCCCTTTACATCATTTCTTTTATAACAGAAAATAAACCTATTCTATTTCTACCCTTATTACCCCATGAGACCATATTAAATTGTTGGTCTCATAGTTTCTCTACCTAATCTAATATTTGCCAGGATTAAACTATCTAGCAAACTTCTTCTCTATATTCTAAGACAGAAATTGAAAAACATTCAAGCCAGGATTAGACTGTCTGGCTTGCTGGACTTTGCAAAAATGAAAAAAAACTAACTATATGCTCACAGACTGAGCTTTATTGAGCTTTCCTACCTACCCTACCCTAACATGAAATATTTACAAGTCTAGCTTACAAACATTGTCTTCCAATGCAACCAGTCCATTAAGTGATCACATGGTTGGTCTTTCTTGCTCAACTCCTTGAGCAGGGTGGATAGGCAAGGCAGCTCCCACTCCTTTTGTTCCACAACAGCAGCTTTGAAAAATATTATTTCTGTTTGCAACATGCTGCTCAAAAATACCTTTGATCCTTCTTCAAATGTTTGTAGGAAATGGGCATAAGGATCACGAAATGATACCTGGTTATGAATATCTGGCAGGCAGGCTTCAACCAGGATTTCTTCTTCTTTCGCTGGATCAAGAACAAGACTCTCTTGTGAAAGAGAATCTCCCTCAACTTCTTTTTCAGAACTGGAGGACCCATTATATATGGCAGTGTTGTCCCCTTGAAGCTCTGATATGTCTTGCTTTGATGTGCTGAGCTCTATGAAAAAATCTAAGTATTCTTAAGCAGTGGTTTGTTCCATTGCTTCCTCTTTTCCAAGAGTAGGCTCATTGCCTTCAAACTGCTCAAAAATCTCTTCCTTGTTTTCCTCATCATCTTCTGAAAGGAAAAACTGCTAGTTACCAGTCTCACCGATGATCTGTGGTAAAGAAAAATAAAGATTCAATGAATATTCATCTGCTATTATACTATTGCATCTCTCCCCATCAATGTCATAAATAGCCTGCGTTGGCTCATTACTTTTTGGAAGTAACTAGAACTAATTTTCCTCTCATAAATCTACTAACAATGACCCTGCAAGATCATCTTCTATTTGGAGAACATCATCATCAGATAGATCAAAAATAGGAGAATCATGAATTTAAGTAATGCTACCAATCAGGTATACTGGATTATCAGCGGATCTTTCTTCACTCTAATTTACATGTGAGCTTTCCAACTCTGTACAACAAATCTCATCGGATGAATGGGCAAGGATGTCTGATCTGCGAAAAAATTCAGATGCTGGCTGTCTATGGATGACTTGATCTATCTCTTCTTCTGTCAAGGGGAAAGATGGTATTTTTTTCCTTTGTGCAGAAGTGCAGCAGCTCTCTGTTTCCTCTGAATACTGGATTTGAGGCAGGATGTCATCTTGAGCCTCAACTATAAGGGATGATAAATTAGCATCTGAATTTTCAGGGATCTCTTGAAGAACGTCCATAGTATCTTGACTGTTTTCTTCCTCAGTTGATTCATCTGTGTTCTTGTGATAGCTAGGATGCATATGAAAATCTTGAATGGTTGTTAATAGATCTTCAGGAGGCATGTTAACCAAATCCTCATCAATACCCAACAGATATGTTATGATATTCTGAGATCAATCACAACAATCCCATGATAAGGATGGAGAGTTTCCTTTATAATTCTTATAAAATACTTGGTGCATGTCCCTTAAAGAAAACAAACTCCGAGGTTCTAACCATTCATACCAGAGCCTAGCTTTTCCTTCTAATGTTGCCATGAACATTTTCATCAGGCAGTCTTCATGCCATTCAACTTTAAATCTCCACACATTTATATGAAACTTGATGAGATGTAGCAAGGGGTCCTCAGTATTTTCACCCTGAAAGATAGGTAGGTTTTTTAACCATTCCACTTCAGGAATTTTGTGTGGGAATCCAGGGATATGCTCCATGATCATTGGGGCATATCTTTTATGTATGCGTGGAAGCATGTTTTTAAATCAGAAAGAGGTCACTGTATCTTCTCAACCATTTCAGAGTCTTTTACCAGTGAAGTCATTTGGTCTTTGGATCATAGGGAGTGTGGAGTCGCCAGGTGGATGTATATGAGTGTTCAGAACAAGATGTTGTCCACCATCAGCAATTGAATGCCAATCTAACCAGAGATCTTGGGACTATTGAGTGCCTAAGAATGTTTAAGGTGAAATGCACTCAATCCCCAGCGAAGTCGCCATTATGTTGGGGTTCCCATGTTTTGGCCAGATTGGCAAGACCAAAAGATGAGACAACATCAAACCACTTTCAGACCTCAGGATCTAGCCCTCCTGGGTCCAGAGAGGGATCTCTCTATATGAGCAAAGGATTTATGTCTATGAAGCTCAAAGTTCTAAGATATTAGGCTAGTTATAGGCACCGGGTTTGTTTGTTTGATTGTTTGATTTGGTTGCTGGTTATTAGGAGATAAGGGTTCAATGTAAGACAAGGATGAGCAAAGAGGAAAAAAGGCAGAGGTGAAATATCCCAGGAAATATTCAACAACATTGGGAAATGGAGTCAGGAAAGGATTTACTTGCTAATCAATAAGCAGGCTTTCAATTGGGCTAGTCATCTGAAACATAGGATCTTCAAGATGATTGTGTGATATGGAAAGGTAGAAGGGGAGGAGATAGCACGAATTTAGAGCATAGAGTTACAGACCAGCTGGTCGTACAAGGATCCTAGTGGATAGGGCTAACTCTGATCCCCAGTGTTCCCAAATCTTCCAACTAAATCTATAACAAGAAACATCTAAGAACTGAATTCATTTAATTCATACATCAGAGAGCAGGCAATAACATCCACTACACTATTTAAACCAACTGAAATCATTTCTTAGATAATATATTCATAAGAGAAACATCAAAGGCAAGGAGAGCAGAAACATAGGGTACCTAACAAGGGTAAATCCTATGCCAATATTCTGATGCAAGCCAGTAGAAACGAAATGAAATGAATGTAAACACAAAGATAGGAAAACATCACCACTACTTCAGATCAGGATCCAAAGAAATATGCTTGTCATATTAAATAGCAATACCAATCAAGTACAACATTGCCAATAGCTGAATACTCAGTCTGAAAACATCTCCTTCAACCTATCTTACAACTTTACACAGAGACTGTGTCTCAAAAGAAACTACTAGCATTTCTCTGATAACTGATCAACAACCCTTACAATGATTTTCTTCATGAATTTATAGTTCCAGAGGAGCAGAGGAGGTAGGTGAAGAACTAAATGCAGTGTTAAACTTCTAAAAAGAAAGAGGGCCGAAGTCCATTTTGTTTAAATTCTGGGCATTCAATTCCTGGTGTTCTTTGGGTGAACGAATGATATTCTTCAGTCTTCAGACTACTCTAATATAACTCTGATGTACTCTGACTGCAGTATTGTGTGGTGCTATTGATGAATAAACAAAGATAAATGAATGATAAAGAAGTCTTCCATACTGATGAAATAAATGCTTTGATAGTACTAGGGTTGTTTCACGGTAGAAAATCTCTCCAGAACACGGCATAGATTGAACACTGCATGGGCGTTCTATCCTTTATGGAGAAAAAGCATTCTGCTGATGTAGAAACCCCTGATATGCATTGATTTCTACGTGTTGTACCTTCTGCGTGATCCTTGGGTCTTCAATGATCTGGTGCTTTTCCATCTAAAACTCAGAACATAAGGCTTAAATCTCTTCATTTGCGTGCCTTAAGCTCTCTGCTGCTCCATTTGTACCTCTGACTGTGAAACCTGTGTGTTAATGGTGCCAGAGAGGTTTCTAGAGTTTGAAACCGTGATATTTTAATGTGCGTCCTGTCCGGGCTCCTTCCCGAGCTTTCTTTGTGATCTCGGCCTCTGATACATGGTATTTTCTGCATTTCTTGCCACCGCAACCAAAACTGTGTAATCATGGTGGCTCTCGCCACTTGATAACCCTACGAAACATGAAACCTGTTGAGAAACTAATGCACAAATATGGTGGATGCAATGGGGGGGGCGGGGGGGGGGACGAGGATGACTGTGCATACGGATGAGATGGCGGAACGGTGCAGGACTACGGTGGACAAAGCAGTATATTAGCAGAACAGAGTCGGGTGGACGTGGGCGGAGTGCAGCAGGAATTCAAATAAAACCTACGAAAAATCAACTTTTGAACGAATATACATGACGGAGGTGAATATACGATGGGATACGTGGAAAGGGTGACATGGCGGGACCGGGTCAACGGCGGGCGTGTGATTGAATCTCGACCGTCCGATCTCGGTGGAGATCAATGGTGGAAAGCACGTCAGAGGGCGACGGATGTGTGGGCCAGGGGTATGGCAGCTAAGGGTTAAACTACGTGCAGCTTCGTGGAGGGACAACTGTCGGAGGGGCGATCGCGGATCGGACGACAGATATGCATATCGCTACGCATCTTGTGCCGAACATTAACGTGCGATGAGATAGCGGTTTTGAAACCGTACTGATGACATGCGTCGACTGTTCAGTGGAATCGTTGGCCGATCGGGAAATACCACCCTCTGCCCAAAGACAGTGCGATAAAAACCGGCTGGTTTCTGAACATTGAAAGCCACGGGTGCGGGGACCATTGACTGGTGTGTTAATCGGACGGTGGAGATTGGATCGGTGAGGGACAAAGGAAATAGCAGGAGGGGAGAGGAACGAATCTGGACTGTTGGATCTGGAGGGATGGATGGCTCAGATTGGATCGGGGGGTCGCAATCACAAGGCGCAGAAAGGGGGGTGCAAATGGGAAGTTCAATTTGCGATCGAAGCGGGGGTACGATGAGCGCTCGACCGTCGGATCGGAATAGCAGATCGACGGTGCAGATCGCACCTTGGGTCTTATAGAACCAAACCAATCGCATCGGATTTTTTTGTTGGAACAAAGGGAATGCGCCTTCCCGACAGTGCGATTGCGATGAGCGCTCAAGACTTAAGCACTTGGTCTTAGCGCTAAGGGCATATGGGAAAGTGGTTAAGGGGGCTAAGCCGAAAGGGGCTGGGCCTTAATGTAAGTTGGAAAGTGGGTCTTTTGGCCCATTTCAATGCGTTTGAAGCCAAAGAAGGGTAACGATAGGGAGATAAAATGGGAAAATGGTCAGACAAAGGGGAATATAGGATTTAAAGGGAATTTCGGGTATGATTTAGAGGATAAAGGGGAGTCTCGAGGGAGGAAAGGGAAAGGGGTAAAATGAGGATTTCTGCAGAGGTACAAGGGGTAAAAATAGGTCCCTTGGGGCACAACTTTTGCAAATCATAGAGGCCTTGCAATGAGGATCAGTAGAGGGGATTTATCAAAGGACAAAGGCATAGGATACTTCAAGGATGATGTGTCTCCAAGAGAGATGCATTCATTGAAGGCTTAGAAACAATTTAGCCCCCTACTTTGCTTGTCAAAAATTTACAGGGGGCTAACAGGCGGAGGACGAACTCGGACCCTACGTGGTGGAGTAATTCTTCCTAATAGAAACTGAGGATGAAGGCCTTGAAGTCTCTAGGATAAACTCCTTGGGGGCACAATGATGTTAAAGAGACATAAAACCCAATAAGGAAGAGAGGTAAACAAGAGCAAGGAGGTACAGAACAATTGATTACAATGTTGAAGTATTGGCCTAGCGGTGTAAACCAGGTGCTCTTCACCTTAGGTGTGTGTGAATGTGAGAAGTATGTTAATTTTAATTAAGCCTAGACATGTATAGAGAAAAAAGAAAAAATATGTTGTATAATTGTAAATAAAACTAAAAGCGACACTAAAGTAAACTGAAAGAAATAGTAAAATAAATAGCTAAAGATGCATAAATTTAAACCCAAGGAGGAGGGCTTCCCAACAAAGAGTCTATGGGTGTTATAAATCTACTCAAAACACACAAAATGGCCAATGGATCTAAGGTCAAGAGGGGCAGGGATATAAGGGTTAGACTTGTTGGAAAGAGGTGAAGAAAACATCAAGAAACTAGAGGGAAAATGCTGAAAAATAGGTGGCGAAAGGCTACAACCTGAAGGGGAGCAGAGGGGACCCTAAAGTAGGATCAAACAAAACTGAAAAGATTTTTTTTGGATGGATAAATAACCGATCTAAAATGGATCTGAAATTGCAGGTTTAGATCTGAAAAATGGCTGAAAAACACTGAAATATCAAAGGACCTGCTTCAACTAAACTCCTCCTAAAAAGGTGGAAGTGTATTGAAGCCCTAAGGGTATTGGTTCCTACTTTTATGAGTAAAAATAATAAATTATAGGTCCAATATGGTTAAAGATAGAGGTCCGACAACCCTGAACAGTGCCCCAGATAAACCCAGAAAAATTACAGAAAAAATCCTGCAAAAAATACAGGTCGTAGTTTCTGACCTGTTTTTTGCTGAGGTCACAGTTTTTGAGCAGTTATCCGCTACTCGAGAGGTGAGGTCAAAGGTTTTGTTCCAAAAAATTATGACCTGCACTTTCAGCTATCTCGGGAGCAGGTTTTAGAAAAAAAATTCGTCTCTTCTGTGGCTGATACCTGTTACCTGCGCAAAAGGCCCAGAAACACATGGAAGTTAGAATTTTTATTGTTTTAGGGTTAAAAAGGTTAAAAACAACATCAAGAAATGAAAAATAAGAAGTTGAAGAAAAAATCTAGGGGTTGAAGCATTTGGTCATGCAGGAATCTGAAAAATGGAAACGGTCGTAATTATAAACCCTTGTGGAGTCGCAAATTGTTAGTGTGAATACTAATCGCAAGCGTACGAAGAAAGCTCACTTTAGATGTTCATAAAAAACAACCCTAACATAAAATATGGCTGTCAATTTCCTTAGATCTGCAAATAATTGATCAAAATAAATGCTACAAAAATCTAGATCTATGAAGTTAAAGACATTAAACAACAAAAATAAGCAATAGTTTCTCCATGCATCCAATGGACAAGACAAGAATTTTTAAAGAATTTTTTGTATTATCACACCTAGGAAGGGAACATAGAAAGATGTTACTAGTCCCCCTCAATGGGATGGGTTCTTGTATGTCCCCAGCGCTTCAGATCTAAGATCTCTCTTTCTTGATGGCGCAGAAAACTGAGACAAAATGGAACTCAAAGGGAGCTCACAAGAAAAACTAGAAAAATATGACAATGATGAAGGATCAAAGTTAGACCAAAAGTATAGATCAAAAGGTGATCTCAACACAACAAAAGGTAGTGAATGAATGGAAAACCCTTCTATTTATAACAAAATATTGAGTTAGTCTAGATATTGGTGCATAGTTAAAATATTACTAACCAGATCTAGATCCAACTTATATGGAATAATTTATTTTATTTTTTTAGGGAAAAGGAATTTGAATTTGGTCAAATCTCTTTATTTAGAAATAATAAATAAATAAATGATCTATTTATTATTTTAGAATGTGGTTAAGGAATAATTAAATAAATAATGATTTATTGAATTATTTATAAATGATTTAGTCAAATTTAACAGGGAATATTATTAAATAATGATTTAAATAATTATTCCTAGAAAATAATAAGATAAATAATTATTTATCTAATTAATTTTCCTGTTTTGGGTTAAATATGACTAGGAATATTAATTAAACAATGGCTTAATTAATTATACCTAGAGGAAAATCAAACAAATAATGATTTATTTAATTATTCCTCATGGGGTTTCTTGTTTAAACCATAAATAACTTAATAAACTATGGGTTATCAAATTATTTTTCATAGTGAAAGCAATTTTACTATGGTAAAATTGGTCTTAGATGGTGTACTTTAGTCCATCTAACAGTAATAGGTTAGATGACCAAAAAATGGTGTAAGACATAGATTATGAATGTTTGTAATATTGTTCTGTAAATGTTTATGATTCATGTTTTCTTTCACCAGTACTAATTTATTTGAACTATTTCAGTTATTTTAGTGCTTATCCTATAGAGAATATGTCGTATTGGTTGTAATGTTTGTCGTGTATTTGTGGAATATTCCATTGGATGTTAGACGAAACATTCCTGTTTGTATGTGTTTCTGATAGGGTGGTACTATTACCTCCCTCCAAAAATCTCACTTTCTTTCCCCTCTACAGTATAAGAATCTCGATGCAATTGCAACCAAACATTCACTGGGCACACTTGCTTGCTTTTTGAAGGCACATAAGTGATTCTTTCTCTTTCTGACAACTAAACCAAGGAAAAATCCTTAAGTTGACGACATCTGGGTCGTATTATAGATGTGGCTCCTATACTAAATGGTGTGAGGTCTAGTTGGGACGGTATATCAGGGAGACCCCTTTGAATATTGGTAGGTCTAGTACTGTCAAAATTTCTAGCGCTAGAAGGAGGGAAGCCATTTTTTTATGACTGATAACTCTATAAAAAACCTGGTCCAAAATTCATGTAATAAAAGTTAATAAAGTAAAAATAGGACCATGGTCATAGGACACGTTGTTAAACAGTAATTTTTCACCGACCCTGCAATCCCCATATCGCCCATTGGAGGGTCATTTCTGTGACGAATAAGCAGTTTCGTGCCTTGCAAATACCATTCCTTCTGTTGATCATTTCCTGAGCAGACCCCTGAAAACACCTATTTTTGCATTAGCGCTGGTAGCCCATTATGTCCTCGCACCAATGAGGAAAATTAACACTGAGCCTGCGCCAATTGGTGCTCTGTCCCAGTTAAGCACCCACGCCAATCTTCTTATGGAAAGTTTTTTTTTAAAAAGAGGCGAAGTTTCAATTACAACAACTTCGTGGATGAGTCATGAGGAGTGGTTTCGATTGAATAACCACGGCCTTCCTCTTTTGGCCTCTTGTTTCCACCTTATGGGGAACCTCCCAAGGGATAAGTCCTCCCTTCCACTATTGTGGGGATCCTAACCTCCTCCTCTCCTCTATAAATATAGCCATCTTCCATTGATGAAGGCGCTGAATGGTTGAGCAAAGTAGTCTTGGTAGCCTGAATAGAGCTTAATCAATTGTAAGGAGATTATCATCAGACAGCCGAAGAGAGAGAGAGTTGTCCTTTTCCCGACCAGCTTTACCGAGACATACTCCTTTGTCGACCCGCTGAAGGAAGATCTAGCGTCAGAGCTCAGGTTGTATCTTTCTTTGTTCTGATTAATAATAAGCAACTTTGATTATGGTTCCACTCAGATGTTCATGTTTTATGTTATGAGTTGTATCTTCTCTGACTAATACATAATTGCATGTATTAGGTTTTATGCTTGTTTGTTTGTTGTTTCTTCTTGTATGTGTAGGTGTTCGATCGCATCGAGCAGGAGAATTTTGATCTGCCAAAGCAAGCGACAGAAGCGCCATCTTCTCCGCAAACGACGACAGTGTAGGACTTAAGGTAGGCCTCTTATCGCATCTTGGTATTTTACAATTAGGAACTTGCGTCTTAGCGTGACTCGGTTGTTGCTAGACCTGATCTGGGCTAGTAGGGATCGTCTTTGTCCGTAGAGGGGATTTACCTCTCCAACAAACTGGCGACTCCACTTGGGAGACATTGATTGGAGTTTGTCTTGTCTTTTCGATTGATTTTGGTCTTTGTCTGCTTGATCAACTCTTTTGGTTCATTTTTTTTTTCTAGTGTAAAACTTCTGTTCAGCCCCAGAGGATCAAATCTGACCTCTACTTCTCCGAATTTTCATCTTTCATGGTTGGCTTGATTGGCGCGGTTTCCACCTTGACAGTCACGCCCATTTGGCGCAAGTTTCCAGTTCATCACTCGCGCCATCCCCTGTCTGGCACGGATTACATCTGGATAGTCGCGCCATCTCATGTAGGTGTTAGGGTTTTCCCTTGTTCGGAAGTTTCTTTTGGTCAGTACTTTGCTTCTGGGTTTGTTTTAGATTTTTCTTGAAGTGGTGAGTCTGGTCTTGGTTGGGAGAAATTTTTTTTTTTTCATTTTCAAGTGTTGGCGCTTGTTGTCAGTGAGCAAGTCGCGCCAATTGGCGCTAGTTGTCAGTGAGAAAATCGTGCCAATTTCTGGGTGTGTGAAAATTGAGACCTTTTCCCTAAATCCTTCACCAGTGTGTCTTTCCCTTCCGACCTTTTCTCTGTATGAGCATAGATTACATTGCTCATTGTTTGAAATGTCTTCTCTCCATGATTTCTTGATGTAAAAGGGGATGAATGCCTTGTTTTGATCTCATGCTTTGGAAGTCCTCTTTGTGTTTGACTTCATATGTCTTGTCACCTTTTGAGGAATTTTGTTACGAAGTGTTTTGAAACAACGATTGAATTCTTAGTGTTTGTGTACATCCCTTTTGCCTTCATCCTTCATTAAGAAGATTTGTGTTCATTTAGTTTTCGTCTCAAAGTTTTCTTTTCGTTAAAATGCATTATATCACATTGCATTGGAAAGTATTTTTTGAGATCCATCATTGAGCTTAGATTGCATTGTTTAATGATTGAAAACTAAAAGTCACTTTGAGTGCATTCTCTTTCATTAAAAGCATGCATTAAGTAGATTCTCATTTCATCGAAAAATGCATTGAGTGCATTCTTATCATTTCGAAATAAAAAGGGAAATTGTGCATAGATTACAATTACATAGTTTTCGAGGAAGAGGATTTTGCATATATTACATTGCATTATTCGCATCATTGAATGTTTTAGATTACTTTTGGATAGTGAAAGTCATCTAGTTTGGAAAAATTTCATTTTTAGTATTGTTGTTTGTTGCATCATTGTTTGAAGTTCTTCCCTTTAGCTAGATAACATTAATCGAATTGAAAGATTTATTTTCTCATATAGATGCATATAGGAGATTGTCAGATGACATATGGTAGGGCCTTGAAACCGAGACATAATTGAAGATCAACACTAAAATTTATTCAATCAACCTGTTGTCGTTCCTAGAGACAGCCTTGAGTTGTGAAAGACCAGTGCCTAGGACATATTATATTAGTAAGGAGCATATGGTATAACAGAGGAAGTTATCAATAAAAAGCTCTCATGATATTTCCTAAAAAACAAGGAATATTAATCTGAATTGGACCAAGACCTTCAGAAACTAACACAGAGAAAGGAATACTGCAGAGGCAACATGCACAACTCTAATATAAAAGCAACAGACAATTCAGAGACAGCTTACTATAAAGAGGGCCAATTCAGAAATACCTCACAGAAATAAATTATCAGAAGGTGTATGCAGTGAATGAAATATTGACAGAATATTAGTTGTGATTGAGCTGATATCCAGATACACAATACCACCATGTAATGGGCTTACCAATTTAAGAATCCATACACGACAATAGCGTTTTAAAAACACCATCTCAAAGAAACTAATATAGTAGAAATATGGTTGAGATGAACAGTGGAACAGAATATCATGCCTGAGCCATATTTAAAGCGCTTGACTAATCCAAGAATGGGTATAAACTAGGATAAATCCATACTAAATATCAGTGAGCCACTTGCATTCTAGAAACATGATACAAGAAAGATGGATGAAATGAAATGATCTATTAAAATAACACATAAGAGAGAAAGTTACACACTGTGAAATACCAAAGACCAGAATCCTCTTAACAGATGGAACTCCTCCTCACTGAGACCCTATGGGCTATGAGTCTTTATACAAGATTTCAACAAAATGTATACAAAAATCCTTTCATGGCATAATTTTCTGTTAAAATCTGGAACCCTAAATCATCTGTTCTTCAGGAGCTTTATAGGAGAAAAAGAAAGCTCAAAAAGGGAGTAGGTGATGAACATTTAATTTGCCCCATTAAGACAGGATGGCGGAAACGTGCACGCCCATATGTTGAATGACTCTGTAGCGCTATATATACCCTACTGCCTGTTTACTGAAATAAATGCACTGGGGTAGAAATCTCTTCAAGAACACAACAAAGAAGTAGAATCACATAGACATTCTGTCCTTTCCTGAAAGAAAATGGTGCTGCAAAGAAAACTCTAGGGTGTTGTTTTCTGCGATTGGTACCCTCTGCCTTCTAAACCCTGAATTACAATTCAAGATCTTCAATGTTGAACGTTGAATTCCTCGATCACTCACTGGTATTTCTCTGCTACTCCATTAATGTCTCCACCTATGCAATCTGTGCTTTGAATGACTCTGGAGGTTTTGACAGATTTTAACCCTGCTTCTTTAATGGAAGTCTTGTCGACATACCTTCCTAGGCCTTCTCCATAATTACAGCGTCTGAAAAATGGTACTTTGATGTGCTCTCTATTGTAGCAATAGAAACTGTAAATCATGGCAGCTTTACTCCACTGTAACCCTGCAAAACCCGCAAACTCGTTAGGAAAACCAGGCATGGGGATGATGGATGTGGCGGAATCAATGAAAATGGTCATGCGAACATGGCTAAATGATGGAACGATGCAGGGTGGCGATTAAAACACAGTGAAATGATGGAGGATGGACTGGTGAAATTTTTTGACGTAAACATTGAAATTTGAATAATGGCTGGAATATATAACGGGCGGACAAAAGATACGAAAAACACGTGGAATGGTTGACGTGGAGGTACGGAGACAGCTGGCGGAGAGGTAAGTGATCTGGATCATTAGATCTCAGGAGAAGATCAACAGCTGAAAATGTGTCGGAGGGCGATGGACCGTGGGCCAGGGGTACGATTTCCCTGTGTTATCTTCCGCTTAGTTTCATGGAGTGACTACTGTCGGATGGATCGCCCCAAATCAGACGGCTCTCGTGGATATCGTGTTGTGTCTACGGACGAACAATAAAGCATGAAGGAGGGTGGTTTTTTAGCCGTACGTAGGGACACACGACGAACAATGTATGGAATCGCTCCGAAAAATAAAATACCGCCTACCGCCCAAAGGCGGTGCGATAGAAACCGGGCTGGTTTTGCGCAGTGCACGGCGCGGGGACCACCGAGCGGGAGTACTGTGAGATGTTGATCTGCGGTTTAAACGGACAGTGGACAAGTGATTTGGGCGATGAATGGAGTGGGCCACGGGCGTGATGATGACTTGCGAATGCCATTGGATCTGCACAGGTCGACGGTTATAAACGTGCCCGATATATATATGTATATATATATATATATATATATATATATATATATATATATATATATATATATATGATAAGCGCCTTCATGACTAGCACTCGTTTTTGACTTCCGGTCATGTGGAGAACAAGGTGCAGGGGCTAGGGTCGAAAGGTGATAGACCTTATATATAATGTAATGTGGGATTTCGGCCCTTTTATGTAGTTTTGAGGCTGGGAGAAGGTAACGACAAGCAAAAAATGAATTTCTTGGGGCAAAAAGAGTGGGTTTGAAAGGTTTAAGCGAGATTTCTTATCAAAATTTCAATAGACTAATGACATGATCAACACAACCTAAGGCAGCATTGAAACATTAACGAAATATTTAGAGGTCTAGGCTAGTGACGTGTTCTGGCGTCGTTAAACCTAGTAGCTGCCGTTCATCTCTTGGCTTTAGATAGCACTAGTATGGACTTGTGCTCCCCGTACCATCGCGTATATAAAGGTAGACTCCACTAGGTTGCTATCCTTTATCCGTAGGAAGCAAAGTCTGTCGTCTTATACCCGTGATACACCAAACACAGGGAGATCACATGCACATACGTCACATCCTTGGTTGATTTCTCTTTCATTTTTTAACCAAGGTGTATATTGCAGTTCACATATATCTAGTACACCCTTTGCCTAGAATTTCATAGTAGTCATTTCGATCTTTTCTGACTCATTAAATTTGAAAAGGTCATCAAGCGCTTGTCCTTTCATGGTTGTTTCCAAACTGAAAGAGATAGAGTCACCTTTTTCCTATTTCTCGACTCTTAAAAGATGAAATAGAAGAGTTTTGTTTCAATGTTTTAAAAATTAACTGACCACGAAATATTCCTAGTTAAAGTTAGTTTCCTTAGGGTGTTGTTCTGAAGATCGTTTCTGATGGCAACTTTTCTGGAGTTCACCAACCAAGGAATACCCTCCAATGGGAATCCTAGTCCTGTTCCTCCTTTTGGAAATGTCGGTGCTCCTTACATGGAAATGTTGTCCCTTCCTGGGTTAACTGTTGGGTTGCCTGTTTGGTTGTTTTCAACCTCTGTGGTCCCCAATGTCTCGGCTACTATTTAATCAGTTCCTCCGCCTGAACAGCATCACGTTGATTCCAAGGTGGACCTCTCCCCTTCTTCACCTGTTTCTGCGTCTTCCTCTTCTACTTCGCCTGGTCAAAGTCTGGATTCGAGTAACTAGGTGGCTAAGAAGAAGAAGAAGAAGACAAAGAAGAAGAAGTTCGATAAAAGAGAGGCTAAGGCTACAGCTATTGCTTCCAAAACATCTCCTCTTGATAAACCTTCCAACCCTCCACAGAAATTCAAGTTCCCTTGCATGCTGTGCCAGGGAGACCATCTTCTTCGAGATTGCCCTAGCATTCCCAAGGTGCTCGAAGCATGGTCCAACGGTCGTCCGTCGTTTCCTTTGGCTTCCGGGAGTCATGTTGGGGGCACGTCTTCAACTGGTTCTGGTAAGGCTCCTAAGAAGCAGGGTAAGATTACCAATCCCTGTAAGTTGTGTGAAGGGCACCATGCCATTCACCTTTGTCCGTATATGGATGAAGCCAAGAGAGTTTTGGACAACCCGACTGTTTCTGCACCGTGCCTTCCAGCTGGTTACAAACAGCTTTCTTTGAGTCCTTCACCAGTTGATTCAATGATTGGTCAAGAGTCATCCTTGGTCGATCCTACTCCCCTGGAAATTCAAATTCAGGAATCCATTCCTGACCAACCATTGGTCGTGGGATTGGTTGAGCTAGCCCCGTCTACGGTGCACCAGGTCTTTTCCGTTGAGAGTGGACCTCACATCCCTCAGGTTCTTCTTGTTTCTTCAGATTCTTCGGACTTGGAGAAGGATTATCCTGTCCCTATACCTCAAGAAGCTTCTCCTCCACATCCCGTGATGGAGGTCCCAAAGGATACTCCTCCTACCTTCAAGATGGAGGTCATGGAGGATGCTCCTTCTTCTTCCGTAACACTAGGGGAAGACCATCTGGGTTCGATGGTAGCGCCTCCGAGTAGTTTGGTCGCTTCCTTTGATTAGAATCGATTTGCGAGATATCGCCTTCCATCTTATGTGCCTTTTGAGATTACGGTACAGGCCTATGGTCTGGATGTACCCAACACCATTATAGATGAAGGCACATCTGTTAGTATTTTATCCTCAACTACTTGGAAAGCTTTCGGTTCGCCACTGCTTGTGCTTGCTACGCAGAATTTGTTGGAATTTAACAGAAGAACTAGTCAACTGTTAAGGATCCCTCCAAGGTTACCTGTTACTTTGGGAGTTAAAACCATCCATATGGACGCGATGGTTGTTCCAAGCCCCTTGGATTTCAATCTTCTTTTGGGGCGCGATTACACCTATGCCATGGGAGCACTTGTCTCCTCCCTTTTTCGTGTGGTTTGTTTTCCACATGAAGGATGGATCGTGACCATTGATCAACTTTCGTTCTTTGGTCTTGATATGGTAGCTGGCCCGACATCATTCCTTCCTGGTTTTTATCCACCTGTTGTATTTTCCCCACCGCAAGTCAACTATGTGGCTACCTACCCCGTGCTTGTACTAAGTGATAGCACTGTTGTGCATCAGGTGTTGGGGGCATTGGGTCCTGACTTCCAGGATGTTTTCCTTCCATCAGGAGTGGAACTCTTGGAAGTGATGACTTCTTGTTATTTATGATGAGGTCTGTCGGAGCATGGTTCTTTTCCTATTTCAAGGTCCTTAAAAAATGAAACTGGGTCTGGTCAGAGCAGAGTTCGTTTCCTTGTGTCAATCTCCTTAAAAAATGAAACAAGGTCTACTAGAGCAGAGTTCCTTGTCTTGTGTCAAGCTCCTTAAAAAATGAAACAAGGTATTCGGATCAGAGTTGCTTATCTTGTGCCAAGCTCCTTAAACCATGAAACAAGGTGTCCTGAGGATAGTTCTTTTAATGTGTCAACCTCATTAAAATAATAAAACATGTTCTTGTTTAATTCAAGTCTTTGATCAGATCTCGTAAAATCCCAGTCGAGTCTTTCTTAGATCTCATAACTTGAACCTTCACTCCCTCCATCTGTTTACTCAGGTGCATGGACTGAAGCTTGGGGGGCATGTACCTCGAATTGAGTCACCATGCTGGGGGCATGCTTACTTTTTCAAGCATAGTTTGTTTCCGTTTCAGGCTTGTGTAAAAATGAAACCGGTTTCAAGCATAGTTTATCTTTGTTTCAAGCTTGTGTAAAAATGAAGCCAACTTCAAGCAGAGTTTCTTGATTTCAAGCTTGTGTAAAAATGAAACCTTTCCCATTTTACCTCTTGTGATTGCCATCTTATCAGCCTGTCTTTGCCACATGAGCCTTGGTTTTCTCACTCCATCGTCACTATCTGCTTGGCCAATCATATGCCTTCACTTGGTTGTCTTACCCATTCCTAAGGAACCACTGCGATGAGTGGTCTTTGTTACACAGCCTCTTAACCTTTATTTGTTCTGAGAAGTTCCACCATTACCGGAACCAGTTGCTACCCTTTATACCACTCGTTCCTCCAGGAGGAGTCAACTTTCAGCTCTTTTTTGACTCTCTAAACATGAAAATATTGTCAAGTCACTTGTTGTTTTGATCTCGTTAAAAGTGGCTACGAAACGACATCTACCCAATATACGTTTACCCATTTTTCAGGCTGGGATGGATTATTTACGAAAAAGGAATACCCTAGACTATTGCGACTAGGAGGCTTTCTCAGACACAGTTTTCTACCTTTTTGGATCTGAGGAACTATTTACGAAAAAGGACTGTTGGAGTTTACTTTTCTGTTGTATTTTCAAACTCTCTAAACATGAAAAGACGTTGAGTTCTTCCTTTGTCAGACTCGTTAAACTCTGATGACATTGGATTCAGTCATAATGACGATATTCGAGTTCCTCCTTCCTAGGGCTCGTTAAATGTACTAGGATGGATTCGTCTGAAGGAAGAACTTATATGACAAACACATGGTATCCTCTTCACGCTTGTGTAAAAATAAATAGGTACTCGCAAAAAATGGTGGGGAAAAATGGAGCCAGTATCGTCGTCGTGTCAGCAATATGTCACTCTTGAACATGGCACCTATCTGCATTCATGTCGGGTTGGGGACATCTCATCTCATTTTCTGTTTTCATTCGTGGGTTTGGGTGATCCTTTTTTACCTCTCATCTACTCTTTGCCTCGTCATCATGACCTCTGATCTTTTGACGTCAAATACTGCCAAATCCACTGTCGTGCCGCCGATATGTTCAAGAGAAGTTGACCTCTGCAGTTTCAACCTTCCTTTGATTCTCATCTGGTCTTGATTCAAAAACATTATTTTCCTCTATCTCACGTTGATGATGTGGGAAACACTATGGCCCACCTTCGATCAAGGTCACTTCCTGTCGACTTCAACTCATTATCCAGGAAGTTGATCTAGGGACTCCCTTCCGGTACCTTGGAGCCTGCATGCCTCAATGGCAGGTTCTTCGCATTCGATGCAAGGTTTTCATCATTGGCCTTCGATCGGATGATTCTATGGGTGTTTGACGCCAGCTCACTGTTCACATTCCGTGGATTGTACCTATAGTACCTTAAGGGCCATTTTCATTATTGGTGGTTCCTCTTGCGTCTGTTAACAACTTTCATCATTGGCTGGTAATCAGACAATGTTCTTGCATGTTCGACTTCAGCTCACTTATTCACATGCTTGAACTTGTACTTTTTTCGGGTCGAGATGGAGCGCAAGACCCTGGATTTTTTCTGTTGGAATCCAGGCTACAAATTTTGTGGATTATTATGATTGGTTACATGACTCATTGATTTGATGGCTGCGACCATACCTGAGTCTATTTATCGATCCTGTCTGGATGGCTGCATCCATACCTTAGATCCTAATTATTGTATACTCTGTTATGGATGGCTATGCCCATACCACATATATCATGTATTTGAGATATCATTTGTACTTGTCTACGCAGGTTTTCTGATGGCAATGTTTTTAGTTGGACACATTCTCGTAAAGCATTTCACCCTTCTCTCTCTCTTGGGCCTCATGCTTTATGGGGCATCTGTTACACAGTAATTTTTCACCGTACCTGCAATCCCCATCTCGACCATTGGAGGGTCGTTTTTGTGACGAATAAGCAGTTTCATGCCTTCAAAATACCATCATTGCATCCCTTTCCATGAGGACAACATTCCTTCTGTTGATCATTTCCTGAGCAGACCCCTGAAAACACCTATTTTTTCCTTGGCGCTGGTAGCCCGTTATTTCCTCGCACCAATGAGGAAAATTAACACTGAGCCCGTGCCAGTTGACGCTCTGTCCCAGTTAAGCACCCGTTCCAATCTTCTTATGGAATTTTTTTTTTAAAAAAGAGGCGAACTTTTGATTACAACAACTTCGTGGTTGAGTCATGAGGAGTGGTTTCGAATGAATAACCATGGCCTTCCTCTTTTGGCCTCTTGTTTCCACCTTATGGGGAACCTCCCAAGGGATAATGCCTCCCTTCCACTATTGTGGGGATCCCAACCTCCTCCTATCCTCTATAAATATAGCCATCTTCCATTGATGAAGGGGCTGAATGGTTGAGCAAAGTAGTCTTGGTAGCCCGAATAGAGCTAAATCAATTGTAAGGGGATTATCGTCAGACAGCCGAAGAGAGAGAGACTTGTCCTTTTCCTGACCAGCTTTACCAAGACGTACTCCTCTGTTGACCCACCGAAGGAAGATCCAGCATCAGAGCTCAGGTTGTAACTTTCTTTGTTCTGATTAATAATAAGCGACTTCGATTATGGTTCCACTCAGATGTTCATGTTTTATGTTATGAGTTGTATCTTCTCTGACTGATACATAATTGCATGTATTAGGTTTTATGCTTGTTTGTTTGTTGTTTCTTCTTTTATGTGCAGGTGTTCGATCACATTGAGCGGGAGAATTGTGATCTGCCAAAGCAAGGGATGGAAGCGCCATCTTCTCCACAAATGACGACAGCGTAGGACTTAAGGTAGGCCTCTTATCATATCTTGGTATTTTGCAATTAGGAACTTGCGTCTTAGCATGACTCGGTTGTTGCTAGACCCGATCTGGGCTAGTAGGGATCGCCTCAGTCCGTAGAGGGGATTTACCTCTCCAACACATGTATTCCAAGATGAATGTTGGGTAAAACATCCTAGTGTTGGTGTTAATTTGGTTTATTATGGCTAAAGTAAATTGGAAAAGGCAATAGAAAAGGATTTGGAAAGGCATGATGGATTAATTGGCATTTTATTTATGAAAATAATGTAAAATAGGAGAAAAATAAGGTGAAAGGTCACAGGTTGCATGTGAGTAGGAAATTGAAGGAAAATAATGGAAAATTTAAGAAATTAGAGGCCTCATTAATGAAAAGGATTTTTAGGATCAGTTGATACCTTTTGTTAGTTTAGTTTTGAAGCTCTCTCTCTCTATTCTCTATCTCTCTCTCTCACTCTTGGACACTAAGATTTTTCTTGGAGAACTCTAGCGTTGGATCAAGGAAAGTAAAGGAAGGACCAAGAAGGCAAAGGGAAGCAAAGATAAAGCAAGGAGGAGCAGGATCAAGCAACTACAATGGGTTTAATTGTAGGTATCAATTTGCATGTGTGATTTCCTTGCCATATTTGGCATGCATAGTACATGCATGTGTGTATTTGGTTCTCTTGTTGTCATTGGCATGGCATTCACAAGGTGTGGTAATGTTCTTCAACCTTTCCTTTCCATTTACAGATATACATGGTGTGATGGGTTCTCTTGTATTTGGTTGAGTTTTATTATTAGATGGGTTCGAAAATGAATTAGGTTTTCTCTAAAAGAAAAAAAACATGGCCTATTAATCCCTATGCTGGAGAATGTGGGATTATGGTAAATCTAAATTCTGTGTGCCTTGGTAGGCCTAGGAATCCTTGACTAGTGAATGGAGGGATATACAGTAAATCCTAGAGTGTGTTCCCTCGATTAGGCCTAAGAATCCTTGATTAGTGAATGGCTGAATATATTTTATCCTGGAGGGTGGAGTCTCGATTAGGCCCAGGAATCCTCGACCTGTGATTAGAAGGATATATGGTAAAGCCTAGATATTGGGAGGAAGGAAAATTCCTCATGGTGTTGGTGGAGAAATATGGTCGCATTCATTCTTGTTTAGGGCCTAGTGATTCGGCGGGGAATGTGGTAAAGCCTAAGGAAACCTATATTGGTTTGGTTTTGAGTCCCACATTCATGCTTGGAATATGGCATGAGGGTGATTGGTTGAAAGAAATATTTAGTTCAACCAATATATGGTTGGGTGTTTCATGGATGTCCCATACCTGGTTGGTTTTTTCATTCATTAATAAGATCTTCTTCTCCTTGGTATTTCATGTGTAAATGTATTCACTTATATGTGGATTTTATGGTTGTTATATCCTTGTTATTTCTGTTGGTTATATGTTGGTTATGAGTATTTTTTAAGACAAACTTTATGTATGGTTGTCATCATGTTTTGATTATAAATTCAATGCAAAATGAATATATGTCATAACATATGATAATGTAACTATTATGATAAGGAAACAATTTTTCCTTACAAATACCAGATAACTATGAGACCCCTATGCTCATATTTGTTGTTATGGCCTGTAGATTACATATTTGTGACATGTTTGATGAAATTCTTGTCATGGCTAGTAGGGGACAAATCAAGTACCTATATCAATGTTTGTATTAGTAGAGTTTTCTCAATGTTATTTTTCATTTCTTGAAGTTTCATGAAGTTTTGGGCAATGAACCTAGCCCTAAAAAAGTGGCTCAGATTTCGAGGTCATTGGCACAAAATTTCTTGAAAAATTCTACAGTCGCTAGAATTCCTTGTTGTGGGAGTGAATGGAAGGCCTAAATCAGATGCATGGCTTGTTATGGGAGTGAATGAGGGTCCAAATTAGCAAAATTTCAATTTTCCTAAGGAGTTTGACACCTGGAAGGGTTGGTTGGCTCATGAAGGTCCTGTAGCATGTGTGGAAGGTCTGTTTGGTTTCTTTACGTCAGTTCCAATTCCTTAATTGTATATAGGGTTTTAATCACATAATAGTAGCCTCTTGTCACATTTTTACCCCAGTGGACCAGTTAGCTTGGGTAAATGTGGGAGGAGGGTGTTACAGAGTGGTATCAAATCATGTTTCACCCCTTGGACTAGATGGGCAGTGTGTTGGTATTGCATTCATGTCGGTTTCATATGTGTTCTTTATGCTTGAGGTATATGTGCTTAGTGTGTATCCATGGTGGTATTCATGGTTGCAACTATGTCGCCATGTGAAATTTGATGGTGCTGATGTTGGATGTGTTTATCATTTATATGTCAGTTATGCATTGGTTATGCATGTTAATGCTTACATGTTGTTATTCATAAATTCACATGGTGATAGTTGTCATGCATGAGCTCATGGTATGTCGTCGACATGGTCACGCATTGATAACTAAATAATTTTTGAAATGATGTCCATATATTGTTATGATTATGAGTATAAAAGTATCATGTTGATCTAGTTGATCTTGTAGATGAGATATACCTCCCTGAACTATACTGAGGTATGTTGATTATGTTTATGTTTTGGTTTAGCTGACATGGTATACTTGTAGGAAGAATATCAAATATTTCTAGCAATATGATAGACAACATTTCATGAGACTCTCCATATGGATCATATGAGAAACATGGTGTTGGAAATTATTTTGACCTAGCAGACATATTGAGAATCTTGAATGTATAAATAATAAGTTGCAAGGTAGATGGAAATATGATCATTTAGGCACAAGAGGAACAAGCAAAATTCAATGCAGTAATCCTTCAAAGTTTGTCAAAATTGTAGAGACAGGGACCACTTCGGATCAACCATGGGCAGGAGGATAGAACTAATGGGGCATATGGAAGTAGATCTCATGGTGGGCATAGGCCAGATAGAGATGACATGATCAGAGATGGCATGCTCTTTGATACTTCAGATAGGAGAGGTGATGGACACAGATTTTATTCTAGTTATAGTTTTTACATGCACTATGATTGTCATCATCATCATCCTTACAGGAGGAGTGGCAATGGATATTTTCCAAATGAGTTCAAGAAATCAAAGCTACCTACCTTTGATGGGGATCTGAAGAAGCCAGAGGATGCAGAGGCATGGTTACTTGGGATGCATAAGTTCTTTGAGCTACATGAGAACACAGATAATATGAAGGATCTTCAACCTTGAAGGGAAAGAAAACATCTGGTGGGAATATGTGAAGTGGGTTAAAGATATCAGGACAAAAGAGTTGAGTTGGCATGAATTTAATAATTTTCTTAGGAGGAAAAACTTGTTAGAGAGGTACTACAACATAAAAGCTAACGATTTATATGAGCTAAAGATGGGATTAATGAAAAATGACAAGTATACTACCAAGTTTCCAGAGTTATTGAGGTATGTGTCATATCTTAAGGATGAAAAGGCTAAAGTTCGGATATTTTTCAATAGATTTTCATTAGAATTTAAAGATCATATTGAGAATGATGAGCCTCTGTCGCTTAAGGAAGTAATTGGGACTTGAAGCACTATTATTAGTATTCAAATCGTAAAGGAAAAAATAAATCTAAAGGTAAATGGAAGTTGAAAAGAAAAAGGCCCTAGAATGCATAAGAAAAAAAAAATGTTGCACCTTATAAGAATTTAAATGTAATTTGACAGGGACATGGGTCATAGTGTGGAGGGCAGTAGAATAGAGATGATGGTACAAGACAGTTGCAGTGTTAGATATGTGGTAAGGAGAATCTTAAGAGAGATTTTCCACAGAATCAGGGTGGAAGGCCTTAGATTTATAGTGCATAGGAAGCACAGAAAGTTGGGGATGTTGGATAGAGCATTCCACGGTTCTATGCAATGTTAGATAATAGGCAGGAAGATCACCAGAAATCTATCATTGAGATGGAAGGTCAGCTTTGTGATCAAGTTGTTTCTATTTTTATTGACCCTGGATCTAATTATAGTTATGTTAACCCTGACTTGGTGGATAAGTGTGGTTTAAATAAATAAGTGCATGTAGAGTATTGGTTAGTATAGTTGGTTACAATAACAAAGAAGAGATTTCGTCTTTGGGTAAGATCTTATGCATTTGAATTGAATAGTACGCCTACATCACCACATTTGAATATATTGTAGTTGGGATCATATAGTACGCTATTAGGTATGGATTAGTTATATCTTCATAGGACTAAGGTAGAATACTATGAAAAATCTATTGAGTGCTTGCATGACAATGGAGAACATAGATTCTTATAGGGTAAGAAGAAGGAAGAATCAGTTAAAATGGTGAAAACTATGCAAGAAAAGTGCAATCGTAGAAATGGGTGGGTGTTATATTTAATGCATATTTCTATTAATAAAGGTAAGGAGGATGAGGATCTGGAGATATTAATCATGTACCCAATCTTGTAAAAGTTTCAGGATGTGTTTCCAGCATATATTTCAGAGTTGTCGCCTCACAAATAAGTGGACTTTCCTATTGATTTGGTACCAGGGGCAGGACCAACATCAAAGCAACTGTATAGGATATGAACTCCAAAATTAGTAGAACTGAAGTTGCAGTTGAAGGAAATTCTTGACAAGGGATACATTAGGCCAAGTGTATTGCCATGGGGTGCATGAATTTTGTTTGTGAAGAAGAAGGATGGTACTCTTAGGCTATGCATTGATTATAGGTAGTTGAACAAGGTAAAAACTAAGAATAGGTATCCATTTTTTAGAATTGATGACTTGTTTGATCAGTTGAAGGGAGCAGCAATGTTCTCTAAGATTGATCTGCGATCAGGATACCATCAGGTACACATCAAGGAAGAGAAAATTTACAAGACAAATTTCCGAACTAGGTATGAGAATTATGAGTTTGTTGTAGTTCCATTTTGTTTAACTAATTCTCTAGCTAATTTTATGTGCTTGATGAATAGTGTGTTCTGTCCTTATCTGGACAATTTTTTTATTGTATTCATTGATGACATCTTGATATATTCTAAGAATGAGGAATAGCATGCATAACACTTAGTTGTAGTATTGAAAATGCTTATATAGCATCAGTTGTATGCTAAGATCAGTAAATGTATTTTCTTTCAAACATAGGTACATTACTTGGGACATGTTGTTTCCAAGGAAGGTATAGCAGTGGTTACAGAAAATATAAGGGATATCATGCAATAGGAAGCTCCTAGAAATGTGGATGAGGTAAGATCATTTATGGGGCCAACAGGTTATTGTAGGAGGTTCATCAGGAAATTCTCTCGGGTTGCATATCCTATTACTCCACTGCAGAGGAAGGGTAAGAAATTTGAATGGACAGAGGAATGTGCAATGATTTTTGAACAGTTGAAGCATTTGTTGACAAATTCTCTAGTGTTAAAGATTGAATATTTGAACATAGAGTTTGTGGTTTTTACAAATGATTGTAGGAGATAACTTGGTGGATTCCTTATGTAGGAAGGATAGGTAGTATATTATGAATCACAGAAACTGAATGAGCATGAGAAAACTTATCCGACACATGATATTGAGTTGGAAACGATCATCCATGAATTGAAGATGTGGAGACACTATATTCTTGGCAAGAGGTTTGTATTAATGAGTGATCACAATGGATTGAGATACTTGTTTGACCAACCAAATATTAATTTTAGGAAAAATATATGGTTGGCCATGATCAGTGAGTTCGACGTTGAAATCAGGTACAAGTAAAGAGAACATGGTTGCAAATTCTCTTAGCGGGTGGATACAAGTGAGTCATATAGCAGCTATGAGTTCATATGGGCAAACTTATAGGATTAGATCTTACAGGAAGGATAACAGGATGACAGGCACATGGAGCTTACGCACACGTTACAACAAGGTACAGGTGATCAAGATGTGGACTATTGTCTTATTGCAGATGGTTTGATCAGACTTAGGGACATGATATATGTGTCGAATGAAATTCAGCTCAAGAATACTATATTGCGACAATGTCATGCAAAACCGTATTCAAGTCACCCATGATACTAGAGGACATTAACAGTAATGAAGAATTTTTATTATTGTCTAAATATGAAGAAGGAAGTGGCATAGTTTGTGGCTAAGTGTTTGGATTTTCAAAGGGTAAAGGAAGAGTGTAAGCATCCAGTTGGACTACTATAGTCGATTTCGATTCTAGAGTGGAAGTGGGACATGATTTCTATGGATTTCATCACAAGTTTTCCAAGGACATCTAGACAACATGATTCTATTATGGTCGTGGTAGATAGGTTGACAAAGGTAGTGCACTTCATTCCAGTGAAGTATACTTAATCATCTAATGATGTAGCACAGGTGTTCATCATATATCTGGTAAGATTACATGGTGTTTCGTGGATTATTTTTTCAGATAGGGATGCTAAGTTCACTTCCAAGTTTTGGAAGGATTTTTTTTGCAATTTTGTTGAATTTCAACAAGAAATTTCAGCACCTACACTAGTGTGGGACCAGGACGTCCAAGAAGCACCTACACTGGTGTGGGCTAAATTTGGTGCATGTATATTTTAGTTATCCCTTAATTAATATGGACAATAAAATGTAATCTAATCTCAAAATAACTTGTAATAGTTAAATAAGTGTGATAAACTCAGTTAACTCATGAATTTTGAGTTGAATTTTGAGTTGAGGGTAGTTGGTGAGGCATGCAGAGTAATTATAGTTGTAACAAAGTTTGAAGTGTATTGGTTCTTAGTTAATGCAGGTTGTAATTAATTTAACTAAGTTAAGTGAATTAAACTCAGTTGTGATCATTGTAACTGTTTAATACACTAGTGAGAGATCAAGTGAATTAAATATTATTTAATTCACAATCAATTATCTCACATGAAACTGAGGATTTACTATTATTATCTGCATGAATGTCAGTTCCAGTGGAAACCCAGTTGAGATCTAGGTGAAAGGGAAGTTGGCTATCAGTTGTAGGATTATTGGGTTGCACCCATGTAACCAATCACCCATTTGATTTCCCATGATCCTTGTGGAGTAAATTAAGGCCAAAATTCCTAAATAATAGGGATTGCATTCATCAGGTATTGTGAAAGGCAGGCAAGCTATCAGGAGGCAGAAAATTGGCTAAGTATTAGTAAATTTTATCCACAATAGTGTGAGATAGTTAGCTAAGTACAAGAGGGATTTTGTGAGAATATTTGTATGTAATTGTTTCATGTATCCATGCTAAATATAAAATAGAATATAGTGGGGTTTTGAGCAGCAATATTTCCCTGGGAAATTATCTGTGTCTGGTTTGATTGATTCTTATTTTGTTCATGTGATTGGTGATTGTGTTTTTAATTCCGCAATTGATTTGTAGAAGTGATTCAGTATCTAGCTTTAGCACATTGTTAAATCATATTGAATCCATGATATAAATTCCTGTTGTATAATTTCTACATGGTATCATAGCACAGGAAATCACAATAGTGAAGGAGGATTTGAGTTTTTGACTGAATAGAATTCGAATTTGTAGAAAGACTTTCTTGGTGCTAGAGCTTATTCAGGATCGAAATGGCTTTCAATGGCTTGAGATTGGAGTATGCACTCGAGGGTAGCTTTAACTATATTGCTTGGAAGGACAGGATGGAGGTAGTACTTGAAGACAATGGCTTAAAGGAATTCATTGACAATGATGTTCCTAAACCCGCTGTGACAGATTCTACAAATCTTAATGCATGACAAAATAAAGTGGCAAAGGCAAGGAGGATCCTACTGGAGGGAGTACGAGACCACATTGTCTCAAGTCTTAATGACAAAGAGACACAATATGCTATGTGGAAATATTTGACGGATCTATTTTAGAGCAACAGTGACCATAGGAAATTGGCACTGAAAGATCAACTCAGGAAGATCAAGATGGAGAAAGGCCACTCCATGCCAAAATATTTAACAAAATTTGTCCAATGTAGGGATGAGTTGGGGAGCATTGGCATTAAAATCGCTGATGATGATTTGGTGAATTTATCTCTCCTAGGACTTCCCAAGAGTTGGAATAGTTATCAAGACTCTGTCAATGGAAGGGAAAAGCTTCCAGATTGGGAACGAATGTGGTTGGATTTGGTGCAAGAGGAGTTCAAGCAGAACACCAAAGATGGATATTCATCTAAGGATGAAGATGAAGAATGTTGTGCTTTGGCTGGCAAGGCAAAGAAGGGGAAAGGAAATAAGTTCCATTCCAAATCCGAGTCCAAATATGGGAAGAATAGTGACATGTCCAGAGTGATGTGTTTTCACTATCATGAGCATGGGCATTATGCCACTGACTGTCCACAAAAGAAGAAGAAGAAGAAGGATTTAGGATCTGCAGATGGTGAGGCTTTGGCCTTGCAATTTTAGCTTGACTTCTCATTAATCACATTCATGGTTTCAAGTGCATTGGGATCTGTGTGGTATTTGGATAGTGGTGCATCCTTTCACATGATGGGAGATAAGGAAATTTTCAGTAGCTTGGAGGATAAGGATCTCCATATGCATATCAAAATGGGTGATGACGAGTGGTACAATGCTACCAGGATTGGTACCATTATCTTCCAGAGACATTTAGGTAAACCCTTTCAATTAAAAGATGTAATGCATGTATTGGGTTTGAAGAAAAAATTAGTCACAGTTGTAATGTTGGGGGATAGAGGTTATGATGTTATTTTTAGTGAAGGAAAATATTTCTTGCAACACAAAACAACAGGACAAGACAAGAATATTGGGATTAGAGTTAAGAATATCTACAAGCTGGATGTAGATGGTTGTGCAACATTGATGGGCAAGGTGGAAAAGTGGTGAGCCGAGTTGAGGGTGAGTTATGGCACAGGAGATTGGGCCATCTTCACCACAGAGCCTTGAAAGTCATGCAACATATTTCTACAGGTCTTCCCAAGGGTACACTTGTGCATTCAGATATATGCAAGGGATGTGCCATGGGAAAATATGTAAATGCCACCTTTCATGAGAAGGAGAACCAAGCCTCTGGGATCCTTGAGAGAGTTCACACAGACGTGTGTGGACCATTCTCTGTTGCTTCTACAACAAAACATAATTACTATGTGATATTTGTTTATGACTTTTCTCGTAAGTGTTGGATCTACTTCATGCAGAAGAAAGATCAGAAATTCTCAAATTTTCATAAGTTTAAAGCACTGGTGGAGAAAGACACATGGAAGTAAGTGAAGGCTCTTAGGATCATAATGGTGGTGAGTACATCTCTAATGAATTCAAGAACATCTGCAACAAATAATGAATTCATAGAGAACTGATAGCACCTCATAACCCAAAATAGAATGGGTTCGTTGAATGAAAGAACATAATGATTGTGGATATAGCAAGAGCGATGTTACATGATCAAGGCCTACCGATGCATCTGTGGGAAGAAGCATGCAACACAATAGTATTTGTGGAAAACCGTTGTTCTCATATGATACTTGGCATGAGTACACCAGAAGAGGCTTTCACTTGTAATAAACCTGATGCTTCACATTTTAAGATTTTTGTCTCATATGTTTATGTGCATGTGACCAAAGACGCCAGGAAGAAGCTAGAACCAACAACTAATATTGGGATTTTTTTGGGGTACACTGAAACCCCCCACAACTATCGGGTGTATTTTCCAAACAGCAGAATGAATATTGTGCAATGGGATATAAAATTTGATGAGGATTAATACATGTGATTGTCCCTTCAGACGAAGATGGATTTTCATGCAGAAGAGGAACTCTTGGTTCCCAAGGATGAGCCTCAAGATGTGGAGAAGCTACATGCGGAGGATCATGGAGTGGCAGAAAACACTCATGTAGAGCCATCCATCAGAAATGGTAGAAGGCACACAACGAAAGCTGATAGATTGAGACTGGATGCCACAAAGAATGTAGGAGCCCCTACTTCACAACGTAGACAAAGACAATCTCCAGACAGGTTTACTGGATACACGGATCTTATGAGAAAATGTATTATGACTGAACCATCTTCCTTTCAGGAGGCAGTGCAAAAACCAATTTGGGTTGATGCAATGGTGGAGGAGTATGACTCCATTTTCAAGAACAGTGCATGGGATATTTTCCCAATATTGGTAGACAAATCAGTGGTTAGATCTAGATGGATCTACAAGATAAAGCAAGTTGTTGATGGGAGTGTCGAGAAATAAAAGGCCAGATTTGTGGCCCAGGGATTCTCACAGATTGAGGGGATCGATTTGGATGAGAATTTTGCACCAGTTGCAAGGAACTATTCCATTAGATCCATCCTTGCACTCTCAGCACCGATGGAGTGGCACATTCATCAGATGGATGTGAAAATTCTGTTTCTCAATGGATTCATTGAGGAATAAGTGTACATAGAGCAACCAGAAGGTTTCAAGATCTTTGACAGTGATTCACATGTGTATCAAATCAAGAGAGCATTGCATGGGCTGAAGCAAGCACCTCGTGCTTGGCACACTCAAATAGGCAGCTATTTCACCAGACTAGGCTTCACCAAAAGTGAAGTTGATGCAAACCTGTACCAGATTGTGGTTGAGGGTAAGCTATTGTTTATTGTACTTTATGTTGATGATCTAATTTTTACTAATGATGAGCATTTGATACGCTCATGCAAGGAGGCTCTTGCAAGGGACTTCAAAATGAAGGACATGGGACTCCTTCATTATTTCCTTGGTTTGGAAATATGCTAGCGGGATGGTGAAACTTTTGTTTCTAAAGGAAAGTATGTGTAATTCTCCCAAATTTTCACATGATATTTGGAATATTAGAGTTCTTAATAAACTTAATTAATTAAGTAAATAAAAGGGTGGAGGGACCCACAAATCTCAAAGATGAATAAAATCCACTTTTAATGTGTGTATGTGGATATTCTAGATCTAGATCTAAAATCATGGAGTAGTGGAGCAGCTCCATTAATGGAGATCATGTCTCATTTATGAAGTATATTATGGAGGATGAAATAGTAAAATAAGATCATGAATCTTAAATGCAAAAGCATGAGGATATTTGATAAGGTCAACTGAGATCATAGTGCATTCAAAAAAGATCATAAAGAACTTATGACAAGATAGTGGAGGAAGTGATGCATTTAATGCACACATGTTGGAGATGGTGATCAACCCATGTGAACATGATGGAGGACATGGAGAAATATTTTAGTCAACCATGGAGACTTATTTCCACATGTACAACGCATTTTTGGAGTGTGTATAGGCTATGGAAGGCTCATATCTATATAATGAAGGTGAAGGAACATTGGAGGGCATGATTTGGATTATTCATTTCTTGGTCTGTTTAGATCTAGATTTGTCTTAGGAAATTTCTATGCATTCTTGATTTGTTTAGCTAATACTGCAGTGCTGTTTAGCACAGGGTTTTCCCAAGCAAGAATCCCTTCTCTTTCACTGAGTAGCTCTTGAAAGAGGGTTGTACTACATTCCTTATCAGGCATTGGTGCCATCTTCAGGAGGTTGTTTCTAGCATTCAGCTAGGAAACCATTCGAGGATTCATCCTACCACTTTTTTCTTCACATTTAGTCTTCCAGGAGGAGCAGATCTATATTTGGCATTCAGGCCATTGGTTTTTACCTCCATGCAGTAGCGGTCCCTTCAAGGATTGCACATTCCAAACTTGTAGATATATTGGAGGAAGGAAGTTTCCAGTATTTTAGCTGGAAATCCTATCAGGGATCATCTCCTCACATTGGATATATTGTTTCCATCACTCAAGAGCTGATTTGACACATCTATTAGTAGGCTATTGAGCCTCCCTCTCTTACAGTGCAGTTTTTTGAAGTTGTTTTTCATCTAGAAACTATTTTCAGTGGAGATTGGAGGAGCTAGATCTTGAGCTTTTAGCCCAAGGATCTAGTGGAGGTATTAGCCCTTCTTGCATAGATCTGATTGTGCATCATTGCAGCCATCATATCATCAGATCTAGCTTCAGATCTGCATACCCAACATTATATATGTGAAGCCCTAAGAGGGTGGTTTTCTTAGATTGATAGATCTAAGAAACCCTTTCTGGGTTATCTTGGGTATCCATCATAGAGCCCAAATCTCTATTTTCAGCATCATCAAAGCTCCTGAGTTCCATATATCTTCATTTCCTTTTGCAGCAGCTTCATGTACATCAAAAGAAAAAGGGACAACGCAGTATTGCTTCCTGTAAGCTCACCAGTTATGCAGTGCTAGTTGTAGCATGTTTGCAGGGTGATTCTAGGCCATCTCTTTGGCTAGATTCCCTTATCTTTTGTACATTGTGTAACTAAATCATCTCCACATAATAAAAAGGCTCAGCTTCTCTTTATATTCTGATCTTGTCTTAAGATTTATTGTTTACTTAGTTTTAGTTCTTATATTGTGTTTCAGTATTATTTCATTTTCCCTTTTGGGATATTACAGTGGTATCAGAGCATGATCTTTGGCTCAACTTGTGGACACTTCATCTTTTGCATCAAAAGAAGAAGCAAATAGATGAGATCTATCATGAAGGATTATAGTTTTTCCACTCCTCTCTTTAGATCCATGCAATGACTCCCCAAAGAGGTCAATCAAATGAACAGGGAAAGGAAAAAGGAGGATACAAGAAGAAGATTTGATGAGGAAGGTCCAAGTACTTCTTATCAACAAAAAAGAAGACCAAAGAATCATAGATCTCCTCATAGAACTACTATTCCCACTATTTTTGAAGAAGGTGGAAGGTATAGAAATGAAGAAAGAAGAGAACCTGAGACTCATGAGACTCTCAGTCTATATATTGAAGAGTACAAAGCATAGTTATAGCATTCAAGGAGAAGCTAACTCTCCAACAATTATTCAAAATCAAAGAAGAAAGAGGATCCTATAGCAGCAATAGAATAAAGAGGCACAATAGATTCTATTTTCCTACATTTTATCGATCTTCCTCAAGTATTTTTAAGGCTTGGAGGAAAGAGTTATATGCATTCTTCTGGCTACATCATATAGCTGAAGGAGAGGTTTTTTATATTGCAGCACTTCATCTTTATGGTGAAGCCAATGATTGGTGGTTTGGTCACATGGAACATGCAAAGGTGGCTAAATATTCAGATTTCTTTCACAAGTTGAGAAGGAAGTTTTATGTGAGAAAACTAGATATGTGTCACAAAGGGACATTTCCTAAGGAAACAAAGAAGGATGTCATTCTTTTCACTCTGGATAAGGGGTCACTACATTCACCACCAGCTGCATAAGTACTTGCATCCGAAGAAGAAACACTTGCAACTTTGCAAGATAGTCTTGAGCTCTTGACACATAGAGTCCCATGCATGATTCAGGAGATGCATGAGGAAGAGGAGGTAGATTCCATCGCTGGTGCACTTGGAGAAGAGCAACCATCACTCTTACCAGCAGTTGGAGACACCATTGTTCCGGTTGGAGGAACTCTTGTGTTTTTGCAAGAGGTTCCCACACACCAGTTGATCCAAGGTATGCATACACTTTCATCACATATTGTTTCAGTAGATCTTATTGAAACTTATGGGGACATGCCATCAAGGCCAATGCATAACCAAGGTTTAGAATAAAATGCTAATTTGAAGCAGCAACATATCACAGCGCAAAGGACCATTGATCTAATCAAGGAGGAGATGAAAAGCTATCCTGGTTTGTTATTGATGAGCTACATTTAAACCTTTGGGTTGGAGTGTAGAGTTTCATAAAATGGGATGAGCATGATCCTATGTACAATGACTGGTTATGAGATCAGCATTGTGCCTTGCTTTGAGACAACATATAAATCATCTTGTAGATCTACATCGCTGTCACTTAGTAGTAGTGATGATAAAGGGGCCCCATCATTCTTGGAGCATTTTAAAGGTAGCTTCAATCATGAAGAATTGGAGATAAATATGATAAATGGTAGACATCTTGAGATGAGGAATATTTCCTCCTTTCTAGATGACACTTTCTCAATGAGCATCTCACAGCTCAAAGAGAAACTTCTACCTACAGTAGATCCAAAACTTCTTTGGTTTTGGAGGGCCTTTGGTGAAAAGAGAATCTCATTGAGAGATCTCATTGAAGGTGCACTTCAACATGTCATGAAGTGAAAATTTCTTCATCAGCTTGAGGAGAATGGTATTCTACAAAGGGAGGATACCATGTTATGCAGAACATCATTCATCATCCACATGGGGATGAGTGAGTGAGAATGATAAGCAAGGGGTTGCATGAACACTTGTAGATATGTGACATGGGGAAGCAAGAAGCTTGGTTATGTTGGTTGCTCTTGGGTGAGTTTTGTTACTACCCAAAGGCTCCTATTTCTTTGATCCATGCCTTGAAAAACACTCATGAAATGAAGGAGGCATGGTTGCGCTAGCTGCTCTTGGGTGAGTATGGTTACCACCTAATAGCTCATATTTTTCGGATTCATGCCTTGAGTATCAATGATAGAATGCAACAAAAGAAGGCATGTTCACTTGGGTTGACCATGAGAGAGTTTGGCCATCACATGACATCCCCTGTGTCTGTGTGTTTTGAATTGTGTAAACCTTGGCATGGTACTCTCATGATTTGTATTAATGGTGCTTACTTGTATTGGGCTGATGTGACATTTCACATGTCTATCAGTATGTTTTTACTACATGATGCACATGAGGAGGAGAGAAAGCAGCAAGACCTCTTTTTTTCTTTGGTTACTTTTGGGGGAGTTTGGCTTATCCATCTTGCATGGGGGATATGGAGGATGGCATCAAAGGGCCTTAATTCGGTGGTCACTATTGGGAGAATATGGTTTGAAAAATTTTTCTACCCATATATCTCTATTTCTTCTTTTGCATAATGTTGGAATGATGCTTGGAACCATCAAAGCCAACAGGGCTAAAGATGAGGGCATGTAAATGCTCAATGTACTTCATGAAACATGGGATGAAGAAATGCTTTGTGAGATGGGAATTTTCCTTTGTGAGAAGAACCACTTTGTTTTATGTAACTCATGTATTGATGATGATGTTGTATATCATATGGTTGTCACTTGGTACCTCATGGTTAAAGGAGGACATCTAACCATATAGTTGGAGGTCATTCTATGCATTTTTGAGAGACAACTTTGGAACCAAACATGCATGACAAATTGCAGCAAATGGAGGAGGCCTTCCTTATGTAGATGCCATTTGGAGGGGAATGGATGGATTTGCATCTACTTTTGCAGTTGCTTGAGGACAAACAACATTTTTCCGGGGAGGACTGTAATATTCCCAAATTTTCACATGATATTTGGAATATTATATTTCTTAATAAACTTAATTAATTAAGTAAATAAAAGAGTGGAGGGACCCACAAACCTAAAAGATGAATAAAATCCACTTTTAATGTGTGTATGTGGATATTATAGATCTAAATCTAAAATCATGGATTAGTAGAGCAACTCCATTAATGGAGTTCATGTCTCATTTATGAGATAGAATAGGGAGGATGAAACAGTAAAATAAGATCATGGATCTTAAATAAAAAATCATGAGGATCTTTGATAAGGTCAACTGAGATCATAGTGCATTCAAAAAATATCATAAAGCACTTATGATAAGATAGTGGAGGAAGTGATGCATTTAATGCACACATTATGGAGAGGGTGATCATCCCATGTGAACATGATGGAGGGCATGGAGAAACAATGCAGTCAACCATGGAGACTTATGTCCACATGTACAAGGCAGTTTTGGAGTGGGCCTAGGCTATGGAAGGCTCATATCTATTTAATGAAGGTGAAGGAACATTGGAGGGCATGATTTAGATTATTCATTTCTTGATCTGTTTATATATTGATTTGTTTTAGGACATTTCTATGCATTCTTGACCTGTTTAGCTAAGATTGCAGTGTTGTTTAGCACAGGGTGTTCCCGAGTGGGAATCCATCCTATTTCACTTAGTAGCTCTTGAAAGAGGGTTTTACTACACTCCTTATTATGCATTGGTGCCATCTTTAGGAGCTTGTTTCTAGCATTCAGCTAGGAAACCGGTGGAGGATTCATCCTACCACTTTGTTCTTCACATTCATTCTTCTAGGAGCAACAGATCTATATCCGACATTTAGGCCATTGGGTTTTACCTCCATGCAGCAGCATTCCCTTCAAGGATTGTGTAATCAAGTCTTGTAGATCTATTGGAGAAAGGAAGTTTCTAGTATTTCAGCTGGATATCCTGTGAGGGATGATCTCCTCACATTGGATCTATTGTTTCCATCAGTCAGGATCTGATTTGACACATCTAGCAGTAGGCTATTTAGCCTCCCTCTCTTACAATGCATTTTAATGAAGCTGTTGTTCATCCATCAGCTATTTTTAGTGGAGGATATTGGAGGAGCTAGATCTTGAGCTTTTAGCCCAAGGATCTAGTGGAGGGATCAACCCTTCTTGCATAGATTTGATTGTGCATCATTGCAGCCATCATATCATTAGATCTAGCTTTAGATCTGCATACCCAGCAGTATATATGTGAAGCCCTAAGAGGGTGGTTTTCTTAGATTGACATATCTGAGAAACCCTTTATGGGTTATCTCGGGTATCCATCATAGAGCCCAGATCTCTGTTTTCAACATCATCAGAGCTCCTGAGCTCCATAGATCTAGATTTCATTTTGCAACAGCTTCAAGTACGTCAACATAAAAAGGGACAGAGCAGCATTTCTTCCTGTAAGCTCACCAGTTATGCAGTGCTAGTTGTAGCATGTTTGCAGGGTGATTGTAGGCCATATTTTTGGCTAGATTCCCTCATCTTTTGTACATTGTGTAACTGAATCCTCTCCACATAATAAAAAATCTCAACTTATCTATATATTATGATGTTGTATTTAGATTTATTTTTTACTTAGTTGAAGCTCTTATATTGTGTTTCAGTATTACTGCATTTTCCCTTTTGGGATATTATAGTATGCCAAAGAGATACTAGGTAATTTTCACATGGAGAGTTCCAAACCCATGGCCACTCCTCTTCCAGGAAATTGGAGGAAAGAGGATGCTACTTCAAGAGAGGTAGTGGATGCTACTATCTACAGGTAGTTATTTGGTTCACTGATGTACTTAGTGAACACTAGGCCAGACATTTGCTACGCAGTTAACCAGCTGAGTCAAGCATAATGGTTAAGCCTACCAAGTTATTTTGGAAGGCACGGAAGCATGTCTTGAGATACCTAAGGGGAACATCAGAGTATCGATTATGGTAGAAATGGACAGAGGGAGTGAAGCTTCAAGGCTTCACGGATGCAGATTGGGCAGGTATTCCATCAGACAGAAAGAGCACATCAGGAGGAATCTTCAACATAGGGTTGACAATAGTTTCTTGGTATAGGAGGAAGAAACGATCTGTGGCACTCTTTTTAGCGGAAGCAAAATACATGGTAGTAATTAAAGCTACATGTGAGGCTATCTAGATGAGAAATATCTTGGTTGGTTTGTTTGGTTCTCAGATGGATCCGACAGTGATACATTGTGATAATTATATTTGCATTAAAATCTCGATTAATCAAGTGTTTCATGATAGGTCCAAGCACATAGATCAAGCGAATAATTTTACTTCAATACATTCCCATGGAAGATCAGGATGCAGATATTCTAATGAAGGTGCTCACTAGGAGAAATTTGAATACCATAAAGGCAGGATTGGGTTGAAGGATAATCCCTTTCTTGTTGAGAGGGAGTGTTGAAGTTCAGCAAAAAAAATTAGCACCTACACTAGTGTGGGACCAGGAGGTCCAAGCAGCACCTACACTAGTGTGGGACTACTTGTCTTAGCAGCACCTACACTGGTTGTTGAACCCTTAGTTAAACTGAGAGGGGGGGGTGAATCAGTTTAACACATACATGGACTTTTAAAACTTTTCTTTTAAATCTTATTTACACCTTCATTTCATGGTCAACTTAATATGTGAGCAACAAGTATTACTATCAAACAGATTTGTTAATGTAATAGCATATTGAATATGAGAGTAGCAAGTATTAAGCAGATGAGATAAATCACATCAACACATAAACATCATGCACAGAGAAACCAGATATAAGTGGAAACCCATAAAGGGAGAAAACCACATCTTATTATTGTTGTGATGCAAAGGCAAGCTCCAACTCGCTCTCACCACTGTTTCAGCAGGCACCAACCTACATGAGGCTCTATCCTCAATTCTGCAAGCTACAACTTGCAAGTAAGCTCCAACTCCCATCAATTTTCTGCAGGCACCAACCTACAGGAGGCTCCAACCTCAGTCAGCTACAACTGACATTTTATCAAGCTACAACTTGATGTGGAAGCACCAACTCCCATCTATTTTCTGCAGGCACCAACCTACAAGAGGTTCCTACCTCAGTCAGCTACAACTGAAATCTATCAAGCTACAACTTGATAGGGAAGCTCCAACTTCCTTATTCTTTCAAAAGAAAAAAACACTTGCTGATTTACCTTGGATATCAGCTATGTTATGTACTTTCTCTTCTGCTGTTCATCAACTCTTATATCAGACATGCATCATATCTGCTCAGCCCTTCCTTCTTCTCTTCTTTTATCCTCAATTCTTCATACTCAACATTCTCTATATTCACACTCTCTGACCTCTTGCAGCTTTCTTATTTTCTTCAACTATCTTCAATTCTGCTGCACACTCTCTCCTCTTCTCATTCTGTTTTCATCAATCTTTCCTCTTGGATATTACCCCCTTTTTATACAAGATAGCTTCATGACTATTTGTATTCTACTGGGAATTCGAAATGGACACTCATGTCTCTTTGCCTTCTGCCTTCTCATCTCTTTTCAGCTTACTCAGAAAAATTTAACTGTAGGTGCTTATTTTAATATTACAATGGGATATTTTCTCTCTTCCGGAGACTTGCCAATGCATCACAAACAATAAAAACAATTAAAACATTTACATTCGAATTACAATGTGAACTCCAGCTCACTTATTTTGTCTCTTGTCTTGCTGCGCATTTGTCTTTTCTCTAACTGTCTCTTTGTCCCTTTCTCTTCTCTCTATGCCTTTCTGTTTATGGCTGCTGCGTAACTCCTGAATTTATGAACTACATTTTTATTTTATTTTTATACCCGCGCTTTATATATAAATGAATCTGCTGACTGTAATTCAATCCTTTACATGCAGCAAGTGTCTTGTTGATGTGGCGAGTTCCGCAGGTCGAAACATACATATATTACAATTGTATTACATTAATAATCGCCTTCCCGTTAAGCTGAGGCCCGTGGGTCCACAGACCACGCGGCACTTTTCAATACAATCGCAACAAATTTATATATATATATATATATATAACAGCGCCTTCACAAATTTCCGTTTGCGATTAGAACTGGAACTCAAACACTTGTTAATCATAGTTAATAAGCCCATCGGGTCCGGGCTTCAATCAAATGCAATCGGGGCGCATAATAGAAAAGTTCCGATTGCGATCAAAACACGGATGCGATTTGCATATATCAACTCCCGCTTATAACTGGATCGGGTCCACCACTTCAATCGCAGCGTTTTACAAAGTCGTGCGATCAATCGGAGAGTTCCGATTGCGATTGAGATTCTAGATGCGATTGAACCTATTAAATCCATCGTATAATGCCATCGGGTCCACCACTTGATCGGAGCATATTACAAAGGACTTGCGATCAATCGGAAAGTTCCGATGCGATTAGCCGGAATTCAAATATATATACACCATCGTTAATACACCCATCGGGTTCGAACTCTTAATCACAATCGCAAGTCTTTTAATATGTGTTGCGATTGACCACTGTTCATTGTATTTTGCCGATGCGGTTGGGACAGGACTTCAAACATGTTTGAATTATAATTCATACCTTCATCGGGTCCAGAATTCCAATCGCAATCGCAACTCACATGTTCTTCGATGCGATTGACCAATTCCGATGCAATTGGGAACTCGGATGCGATTAGCAATAAACTGTGGCATATAGCTCAATCGAGTCCGGCCTTTAATCGGAGCACATAACAAAACTCCACCGATTGAACCTTTTCTCCGATTGTGATTGGGGAGGGGTCCCACCTTATAAGCCATTTCGTTTTGATAGAACCTTTGGTTAAAGTGCTCCGCTTGTATATAACTGATATATATGCTTATATATATTTTGCCGCTGGAGTGAAGCGATTCCTGAAATAATTTGTGTTATATTATATGTATAACGCCGGTTGGAGTGTGCGATTCCCGGAATATGGTTCTGTATTATATGCA